>JAVSCE010003219.1:0-39187 GCA_032199065.1 Smutsia gigantea
GAAGACCATCCTGGGCAAGAAAAGCATGGCCACATTTGATGGAGACACAGTGACCAGGGTCAAGTGCAGAAGCTCTCTGCCCAGAGGTAATCAGCATGACAGTCCTAACTACTCCCTCTTCCCAAGGAGCGGGGCAGGGAACAGGGAGTTTACTCTGCCAGGATACCCCAAACCCACTTCTCTGGGGAAATCCAGAAATTTGGCTTTCCTGAATCGGCAACTACTTACGGACTCTGATCTCTCCCTGACCACAGAAGTGAGGTACGTATGCACTTAACATATGCTTGACATATGGTAAGTACTTAACAAAATATAGCAATTAAAATATTATTTCCCCAGACATGCATTCCCCTCTGCCCAGATGTCTTCTCTTCCTCCTCCCAAATCCCTGGTAAAAAGAGTCAAGGGCAAGTACCCCTCTAGCACATTCAGGGTCTTCAAAGTCAAGTTCCAAACAGAAACTACGAGCAAGCAATTCCTCCAGGATTGCCGAACTCAGCCCCCAGCACACTATGAAGACCCTCACCACAGAGGCTAGGAGAAGCCCCTAGTAAGACCTCCTGCTGTGGACAGGGGACAGTCCCCTGGATTCTCCCTTCACCTCTCACCTTGCTACTAGGGTGTGGCTGTGTTGGGGGAGAACTGCAGGGGAGAGGAATCTGATGTTTAAAACCTGGCCCTTTTCCAACTCAGAGCAATTCTGAGCAAGTTAACCTCTCTGCATAAATGTTTTCTCTCCTACCAGAAGAAAAAGAAAGAAACAGATCTGGCTCACTAACCACGAAGCATTGCATTTTCACCTTTGACTCCTTGAAGCTCCTTAGCTGGAAGAGGGTGCTGAACGTTAATATGCAGAGTGGGGACGATTGGCTCCTTTTTCAGCTGACTGCTCTCTGCCCCCTCTGCAGGGTGTGGGTTCACATGCACCAGATGAGAGCCAAACTACCACCAGGACCTTCTATATGCCCTTGTTTTCTGAAAGGGTGAAACTGTGTAAACCCAAAGTCAAAAGGATCAACTGTGAGGCAAACTCAATTTCTCTACTGAGCAAAGGAAACAGGCAAGTACAAAGGAGAGACTGAATCATTCCCAGATACAGTAGTGTCGTTTGCATATGGCAAAAAAAAAACAATGTCATGGGAGAAACATGACTCAGCTCTAGCCCGGCCCCATAATCTCTCTGCCTATTTTTACAGGCCAATTCAACTGTCTGGAAGTCAGCTCCAGAAGTACTTAATGCCAATAACAAGACTCAAAACTCAAAAAAAAAGTTGGCATGGGAGAATAAAATGCCCAAATAACCTATGTGAAAATGCACAGTTGAGAACACGTTTCCTGATCAACTCAAATTTAAAACTGAGGCCTCACTAGGATTTGCCAGCCACACCCTAATCCCAAACCAGCTCTCTCCGAAACCACCTGAGCAATGGTGAGTGACCTCTTTTGAAAGGAATGATGCACTCAGGGTCCTAGGAGCGAAGGTCAATATGTTTCCTAGAGCAGCAAGCCCTCTCCAGTCAGTACCATCAATTATATTCTATTCGAGCTACAGTGCCTGTCACCGGTGTTTTTCCTCTTTATGTTTTTTAGCTGAGACATAATTCACATACCATAAAACTCACTCTCAAAGTGTACAGGTCAGCAGTTTTTATTGCTCATTGCTTCTTAAGTTCAAAACTTCAGAATAAGGAAGGTGCTGGAGGACAGGAAAGGAGCACAAGAGGGCCTGAACTTGATGTAAAAAAGAAAAATATTTTATGTAGAGAAAGGTTGCCAAGGCCCAAGGGAGATGCTGATCGAAATCTAAATACCTGGGTTCTCTCTCAAAAATCCTTACCATTGTGCAGACAGGTTTCTGGTTCTAAGGTAGGGCTAAGAAGTAAAAGAACAGGCAACTGAACTCAGCCACATATATAGCTGAGAGACGCTAAGCCTTATTATTTTGAAAAATTTGTGTAGACCTTGGGCTTGCCTTTCCCCAGTCCAGAAAAGGCATATCACACTGCCCTCTAGTAGTTAGCCTAGGAAACGACAGCCAATGACCTGTGTGACAGGCGTGGAGGTCTCTGCCCACCAGGGTATGCTGTGCTCACACAGACAAAAGGCAGAGAAGCAGGAGGGAGGAGGAGTTTATAATAATGTTCACCAGTGCTTACTAAATAGGGAGCTCACCTGGAATAGAATCTATCTGCTTCCCCTCCACCTCAGCCTCTACTTGAAAACAGATAATACATTCCTTTGTTAAGGAAAAAAATTGTGTTTTAAGATTTCCAAAGTATCTGGGTCTCTGTCTTAGTCCATTTGGGCTGCTATAATAAAAATACCATAGACTGGGTGGCTTAAACAACAAATGTTTATTTCTCACAGTTCTTCAGACAGGAAAGTCCAAGATCACAGTGCCCGAAGATTTGGTGTCTGGTGGGGGCGGGCTTCCTGGTTCCCAGACAGCCAGTTTCTTACTGTGTTCTCACATGACAGAAAGAGCAAGAGGGCTCTCTGGGGCCTCTTTCCTAAGGACACTAATCCCACTCATGAGAGCACCACCCTCATGATGTCATCACCTTCCAAAGGTCCCACCTCCTAATACCATCACACTGGGCTAAGATTTCGACATAAAAATTTGGGGGGACACGATGTTCAGTCCCTGACAGCCTCATAAAGCGAGTTGTTCCTGAGAAACAGAATGGAGTCCCATGAAAATGAAGTTACAACCTGAACCCTTAAGGAAACAACACCCAGCTGTGTACAAGAATTGTGACAGTGGCCTAGGAGTTGAATGTACTCACTGCCACCTCTGGCCAAAGGGGCTGACTTACAAAGTAGCTTACAAAAGTATAAACTCAAAAGTAATAGAGTAGAGTGGAAGGTCCAGGGCCTATTTTCCCTGGAGCCTTCTTATAAAATAAGCTTTTTATTTTGGAAAATGTTTGAATTTGCATTAAGTTCTAAAGACAATACAGACACCCAAATTCCCTGATGATTAATTCTTATAAAACTATCGTACATTTGTCAAAACTAAGAGGGTAACACTGGCATGTTTCTCAGAACTCAACTCCGGATTTTATTCAGATTTCACAACTTATGTTCTGACTTTGGGCCTTTTAAAAAAATGTTAACAGCAAGGAGTCAAAAGGACCAGATAGGCAAGTATGGAACTGGGTTCTAGTTCCAACTCTTGCCACATGCTAACTACAGAACCTTAGAGTTTATTTTCTGAGCTTGTTTCCTCTCTGACATACCTCCATCTCTCAAATGCGGATTCTAGTCACAAATCCAGTTTACCCTTCACATCTCTGCCTAAGCTCTTCTCTGGTAGCCACTGGCTAGAGTTAGGCAACAGACATCCCTAACTCAGTAGGGACTCCAGCTGACTCTCCAGTTAGAGAATGCAGTCCCTTTGGGATTTTCAGATTTCAAAATTACTTGAAAATCCACATCTCAAATGGATGGGGATGGACAGCCTTTCTCCAGAAGCCTGAAAAGTGCGTACTACAGCAGAGACAACAGCTGTCCAACCACATCCATTTTTTTCCCTTCACCCTGGGTGTGTACTGTGTTTCTCAGGCTCCTTTACACTAAAGGGCAGCCATGGAACTGAGTTCTAGCCAACATCACCTGAGTGGAAGTGTGTGCCACTTCCAGAGCTGGCCTGTAACATCTGCCAAGCAATCCTCGAAGCTCTGGAGACCATGCTGACGTTGGTATCAGCCTGGTCCCTAAACAACATGGATTGTGTACCCCACTCCCGCTGCCCCAGTCAAACTACCCTGGACATTACATGAGTGAGGAGGGAGAAAAATGTCTACTGTGATACAGCAATCCATTTGGAGGCTGCCTTAGCAGTTTAGCCCACTCTAACTAACACAGATACTAAATGTCAATTCCATTAGAGCAAGACCTTGATTCTGGATCTGTGTTTATGGCCTCAGGTGCACAGAACTGAGCTGACCACATGCCAGAGTTCAGGGCACACTACCGTATTCACCCATACGAGGCCCCTCTTTTGTCTCCCTGCCCCTCCTTCATTCCCCATTCTAGTCCCATTCTGCTCCCTCTCACTGGCCCTATTCTAGTGAATTAAGGTATATATCCTCCTTAAATAATAATGTTGCTTTGAGTGTTTAATTTACTTAACTGATTTTTGCTATAAATTTCATTGTTCTTTGTTTTCCTTACCTGGAGTCTATCATGTCTAAGTTCCTAACTGCTTGCAGCCAACTGCTTGTTATAATATCCCATCATGTGCATATGCCACATTTTACTTATCGGTTCCCTTAGGGATAGATATCTAATTTGCTTCCAGCTTTTTGCTACCCAAACTATACCTAGATAACCATCCTTACACATAACTCCCTGGGGATCTGTTCAAGTTTCTCTAACAGACATGGCCAGGAGTGGAACTTCTTTGATGAAGGGCATGTACATACTTAATGCATTACCTAATATCTATTGCTATACAACAAATTACCTTAAACCTTTGTAGCTTAAAACAATAATTCCCACTGAATGAGAGAAAATATTCGCAAATCACATATCTGACAACATAGATTTGTAACTAGAATATATAAATAACTTTACAAAAGAATGTATATATGTGTGTCTGTATGTGTGTATGAGTACGTGTGTGTATAACAAATAATCCAACTAAAAAATGGGCCAAGGATTTGAATACACATTTCTCCAAAGATGTATAAAGATGTTAATTAACATTAGGTATTAGGGAAAATCAAATCAAAACCACAATGAGAGACCACTTCATACCCACTAGGATGGTTATCATAAAGACATAATAAGTGTTGGCAAAGATGTGGAAAATCTGGAACTCTCATATACTGTTATGGAAATTTGGTAGTTCCTCAAAAAGTTAAACATGGAATTATCAGATGACCTAGCAATTCTACTCCAAGAACAGTGAAACTGTTTGTCCATATAAAAACTTGTATGTGAATGCTCATGGAAGTAGTATTCAAAACAGACAAAAAGTAGAAACAACTCAACTGTCTACCAAATGCAACATGAATAAATACAATTTGGTATATATCTATATAAGGGACTGTTATCCAGCCATAAAAAGGAATGAAGTCCTGATGCATATCACAACATGGATACGCCTGGAAAACGCCATGCTAAAAGAGCTAGACACAAAATGCCATATACCGTATGACAGTCCAGTCCCACTGACATACGAAATACCCAGAATAGGCAAATCTACAGCAACAGTAAGTAGATTGGTGCTTGCCGAGGGCTGGGGGAGGTGGGGACAAGTGGGGAGTGACTGCTAATAGATAGAAAAGTCTCTGTACCCACTGGGTAATCAAAATGTTTTAAAATTAATTGTGATGGCTGCACAACCACAACTCTGAGATGCCTACAAACCACTGAATTGTACACTTTAAATGGGTAAACTGTAGAGTATGTGTATTATATTTCCATAAAGCTGTTTTGAAAAAATAAACACCTATTATTTCAGTTTCTTTGGGTCAAGAATTGGAAGCGAGGTGATTCTGATTCAAGATCTCTCATGAAATCGTGGTCCCGCTGGACAGGGCTGCTAAAGGTTTGAATGGAGCTGGAGGATCCACTTCCAAGGTGGCTCACTCACATGGTTGGTAACCTGGCACTGTGTATTGCTGAGAGGCCTCAGTGTGTCTCGACATGGGCCTCTCCAGAGGGCTATGTGAGTGTCCTCTTGATATGGCAGCTGACTCCCTCCAGAGCAAGTGATCCAAGAAGGTACAAGGCAAATGCTTCAATGTCTTCTATGATCTAGCCTTGAAGTCACACACTTCAAGTATACCCTACTGATGACAGATCAGCCCATACACTGTGGGAGAGACCACACAGGGCTTGAATACCAGGAGTCAGGGATCACTGGGGCCAGCTTGGAAGCTGGCTATCAATACTTGATGCTAAGGAAGACAATTGTAACAATTTTGTGATACATACTATATGCCAGACAGTTACAAGCTCACAATAAAACTATAAGGTAGATACGATTATACCCATTTCACAGATGAAGAAACTAAGGCACAGAGAAGTTAATTGCCTTACCAAGGTCACACAGTTAATAAAAAACACAGGTGGGATCCAAATTCAGACAGTGTAACTCCAGAGCCACACCCTTAAAAAAACATTGCCATACTGCATCCAGATACCACTTCATTTCCATTAAGTGTTGCCCATTTGTTATTCAGAATGGAGGCACCAGTTGACTCTCCCCATGAGTTTTCATTCCCCATGAGAGTTCAGTCTCTTATTTTTGCCAAATTAATAAGTATAAAATAGAAACCCATTAATGTTTTAATTTGCATTTCTCTAACTACTAGTAAGGTAATATGCTTATTAGCCATTCTGGTTTTCCCCTTAGACTTTACCTATTCATATTCTTTGCCATTTTTATGTTTTGTTTTTCTCCCTGATTTACAGTTCTTTCTATATTCAATCCCTTACATATGCAATCACTTGTCAATTTTAGACATTGCAAATATTTTCTCATAATCTACACCCATCCTTAGCTTTGACTTTGAGATGCTTTGTTGACTAGAAACCATTAACTATGAAGTAGTCAAAGATATCAAATCCTATGGACTGTGCTTTGGGGATCTTATTTAACAAATCTATCCTCACCCAAAAGTCACAAAGACAGCCTCAATTTTTTTCCTATGGGCGCTAATATTTTACCTTTCATTTAGATATTTAATCACTTTGATATTTGTCTTTGTTTTATATGGTTTGAGGTAAGGATCCAGCTTTGTTTCTGTCCACATAATAAGCCAATTTTCTGAGCACTATTAACCATCTCTTCCGCACTGACTTGTGACACTGCCTTTATCATGCACCACATCACCAAACAGCCAGGCCTGTAAGTTCAGTTTAGCCCTAATTCTTATTTTTTAAGAGGAAGAATCTATCACTGTGGAAGTTTTTACTATTACTGCTTTCTGGATTAATGAAAAATCCAACCATCACCCTCCAAGATCCCTAGGGGTTCAGTATCAGCCTGTATTCTTCCCACAAACAGAATACTCAGTTAAGAAAATGATTTTGAAAAAATAAATGCATATTTATTAAAAAAGACAAATTCTAACCAAGAACAAACCAGGGACACTGAGAAATCAATGCTTCCTCTGACAGCCAGCAACAGCCAATGTTGGCATGTATACCTGATAAGAACAGGCACTCAATCCAAACATCAGCTCTCACATATTCTTCTGCAGTCAAAACTGGCATTCAACAAATTGCTGGTCCATATGGGCCCTGATTATTAACACAGACAACTTTTATAGCTGGAGTCCGGCTGCCCCGCTATGTCCACTACCACAACCCACACCATCCCCACAGCCTCAGAAAAGTTACATATCCTCAACACTCCACTTGTAGGCGAGTTCCTCCACCGCCTTCTTGCTGGCAAGCCTGGCAAAGCGCTTCTGTTCAAATCCATTGGATCTGCAATCAAGAGATACTCATCAGCCAGAATCCTGAACCGTACATTTATTCTTGAAAAAAGAGGTGGTCGCAATCTAATCAGTGAAGAAAGTAAGGCAGTTATGTGAAAATATTTAAGGCACAGGCAACTGAATGAGGACAAAATACGTTAAGCCGCCCTCTCAGTTCTTCTTCAGCCCCTCCTCCCGCTCTGCGACTCCTTCTCAGACATTCACCTCTCCAAAGGCCGAACTGACTCGTAGCTGATGGCTACATTATACTTTATCTAGTCATTACGTAAACACTTGGTGAATGTTTTTACGTACTAGGCACTGTGTTATGAAAATAAGTGCAACACAGCACCTATCCTGATGAACTCATAGACTAATGGGAAAGACTAACATTTAAGCCAATAATTAAAATAAAAAGCATAAACTATGGTAGAAATATGCATTGGGTATCATGGAAACAGAACAGGGATCTTACTAAGCTTGGGAGAAGGCTAGACAGGAAAGGTCGGGAAAGGATTTGTGGAGGTGGCCCCTAAGCTAAGTCTGAAAAGATGGAATTAACAAGAGGGCTGGGGTTGGAAGGGACAGAAGGGTCAAGAGGGCCTTTCTGGACAGAGCACAGCAGGAGCAACAAAAGCAGAGGCACAACAATAAGCACGAGCCTGGCACCCACAGGCAACCAGGAGCAAACTGGTAAAGCTAAAGCCTAAAGCATGACCAAGGGACTCGTACAAGACACAGTTAGAAGGGCAGGCAGGGGCCAAGGCATCATGGGCTTTGCAGGCCATGGTAAAAAGCTTAGGGACAGACTTAAAGCAGGGGCATAAACTGCATTTCACAGTTATGACTCCGGATGAGACTGGAGGCAGGAAAGTCACTGCAAGGTTCAGGCAACAGATGACTACAGCAATGAGAAAGAAGAGGGACAGAAAGAAAACATGGTGGGACTCAGTGACTGATTATATGTAAGGGCAAAGGAGGAGGAGGTCAGTGTGACTCACGGGTTAATAATTTTAATGACTGAATGAATGAAGCTGCCACTAACCAAGACAAAACACAGGAGTGGGAACACATTTCAGGTAGGGGAAGCTGCTGAGTTCAGATTTGAAAACACTGCACTTAAGGTGCCTCAAGGGCACCTTATCAATAGGGAAATCCAATGTTCAGCAAGATACACCCAACTGAGCTGCCAGTAGAGATTTGGGCTCACCTACGTATAGTTGGTGACTGAAGATGTGACTGGATCTGGCCAGAGAGCATATGGAGTTAGAACAGCTAAAGGTTATGGATGGAGCCCTGAGGAACATTTTAGGGGCACAGAGAGGAAAAGAAGCTTGTAAAGGAGGCTGAGAAGAAACGATAAGAGAGAGGAACCAGAAGCAGTGTGTCATGGATGCCAATACAGGGGTAAGTTTCATGCAGTGGACCTCAACTCCCTTCTAATTCTATGCATTCTGTCTTATTATATAAACTTCTTGAAAGAGCCTGTATTTACTGTCTATACTTCCTCACTTTCCATTCACTCCCTAACACATTAAAACCTGGCTCTTGTTTCACTATGCCACAGAGTCAGCTCTCTTTCAGGTCATCAATGCCCTCTCTTATTGCCAAATCCAGTGATTTCTCCCTCTCCCCAAATCAGCCACAAGGTCCTGTCATCCTATCCCCAAACACTTCTCCACTCCTCTTCTTTCCACTGTCACAATTCTGACCTCCATCACCTTTAGCTGATCTACTCCAACAGCCTTGTACCTTTTCTTCTTACAAACTAATGCCCTTCCAATGCTTCATATTACTGCCAAAATGATTCACCTATTTAAAAATGCACAGCTGCTGTTAATCCTTCAGTATTTCCCCTTTGCATGCAGGGTGAAAACCAAGCTCCTCCGAAATCCTTCTAGGCCTTCTGTGACCAGGGCCCTACTTACCTTTCCAGTCCGTCTCACAGAACTCCACCTCACACTCAGTGCAAAGCGCTTATGACTGCCCCCCTCCACCTGCCGTAGCACTACGGTACCCCACATCCATGAGACTCCGCACATTTAGGACTCTCTCCCTTAAACATCCTTCCTTTCCTTCTCATTTTGGCTGGTGACTGGCAACCCTTAAGATTAAGCTTATGTATCATCTCCTCTAGGAAGCATTTCCTGACCATTCTTTCCCATGGCTGATTTTATGCCTCCTTCACACCCCCAAAGCACCATGAAAATCCTCTATAGTAATATCTACCAAGCAGCACTGAAATTATTTACTTGTCTGTCTTTTCCTTTAGATAGAAAGTGAGTTTCTAGGCTCAGTGACTGTGTCTTACTAATTGTGAGCCCCTAGCACCTGGTACACAGCTGCTTAAAGTTATGACATGTACGTAAGTATTACTGAACTGACTGGGATAACAAGCCGCCCTTTTTCCTAAGGCCTTCCCTAAGGGATGAGCAGGTGAGTACTGGAAGACTTTAGAAGAAGGGAGCTTATTATGAATGGCACCATCTCCAACTTCTGAAGCATGCTTAGTATTCTAGAGCACCAATGACACACTGCTTTTTGCCTTGGGGAGAAAGTACTTAAAAGAATCAACATTAATATGATCATACAAAGGACATATGAATAACAAACAAAACCCCGAACAAAATCAAAAAAACAAATCACAAAGAGAACTCACAGTGCAAAGAGCTCTGGACTAGAGAATCAGGAGCCCAGGTTCTAATTCCAGCTTTATCATGTGAACTGAATGACTCTTGGCTAAATGGTTAAATTTATCTGGGCCTCAGTTTCTCTTTTAAATAATGGGAGTTAGATTAATTGACCTTATGGCTTTTTCAGCTGTAACATATTATAGATCTGTTCCAGAAATACAGTTGACCCTTGAACAAAGCAGGCGTTGGGGTGTTGACCCCCTGAGCAGTCAAAAATCCATGTATATCTTTTGATTCCCCCAAAACTTAACTATTAATAGTCTACTGTTGACTAGAAACCTTACCGATAACATCAAGTCAATTAACACATATCTTGTATGTTATATATATTATACATACAATAAAGTAAGCTAGAGAAAAAGTTTTTTCAAACTGTTGCAAATCTCCAAAAATATCTTCCAATATATTTAATGAAAAAAATCCATCTAAGTGGACCTGCACAATTTCAACCCATGCTCTGTATTCTCATGCAGGGGCCAAAAACACATAAAACTAAAGAAGGTGACAAATGGATGAATGACAAAAAAGAAAGCAAGGATGAGAAAGGCAACTGAAAGGAAAAATTTAAGAGAAACAAGAACAAGAAGTGGAAGAAAACTGCTAGGAGAAATGGAGACAATTTAGACACCAGTAAAAACTAGGTCAGGGAGAGTTCTAGTGTTTAGATTCGGAAATTTTTAAAAACACAAAAAGAAAAAAGAATGAACTCAGTGTAGCAGGGAAGATCTTTAGGATTTTGAGTATAAAAATATCTACTTCTGGCTCTGTGGCAAATAGGTATTCTGAAAAAATCCTCCTGCTACCAAGCAAAGAGCCTTTATACAGTGCCTGCATATCAAAGTGGTATGACAGCCTAAAACCACAGCCACACTTAGGATACATGCCAACATCAGGAACTAGGGCCTTGGATTTTGATGGCAGCTCAGGGACAGAAGACAATGCCTTAAGCCCATTTAAGGTGGGACAGAAGATTCCAGTCGTGACAGAGGTACTCAAGAAGACTAACCTACCTTCAGATAACAATTACAAAATATGGACAAAATATAAAAACAGAAGTATCAGAAAGTATGTGAAGGCATGGGAGAGTGACCAAAAGCAAGCAGAACCTAGATGAGAATCTATGTGTGAACACAGGTTTATGAGACTTTTTGCCACAGGGCACTTCCCTTTCTGCACAGGTCATAGAAGCAGAAAGCCACAGGCTTATTGGCTTTATATGTCAGTGCAAAGTAGGCAGAGAAGCTAGAAAATCAGGGAGGAAATTCTGAAGCGGAGGGAACTACAAAAGGGACAAACCCCCAGATATACATACAAACTGCACCCAAATCCTTGGCTAACTGCTCAACTGTCCTTGTCTAGGGGGAAACACCTTCGGGCCCACTGACAAAACAACAGCTAGAAATTAAAGGAACTAAGCAGAAATTTTAGCTGTCCCCCACTGCAAAGGAGACCAAGTTTGGAGTTCAAACCAGCCAAGAACTGTCTGCTAGAATAAAAACCAACATGCTTCAGGAAGAATGTAACAGAATTCAAAGTCTCTACAATGTATCATTCATAATGTCCAATATACACTTTTAAATGATCATATATGTAAAAAAACAGAAAAATGTGATCAAACTCAAGAAAAGCTATCAATAGAAACCAATCCTAAGGTGACCCAAATGTCGCAATTAGCAGACAAAACTTCAAAGCACCAATTTTAAATACTCTCAAGGGAGAAAAAGATGTCTCATAATGAATGAACATATAGGAAATCTCAACAGTAAAATGTAAACTATCAAATGGAAATTCTAGAGTTAAAAAATACAATGAATAGCTGAAACCAAATATTCATTGTATGGGCCTAACAGATTAGAGACAGCAGAAAAAAAAGTCAATGAACTTTAACACAAATCAATAGTAATTATCCAATCTTAGAAATAGAAAAATGGTAGAAAAATGAATAGGACTTCAAAGATTTGAAGGATAATATCAAGTGGCAGAAAACAGTGTAATTAGAGAAGGATAAGAAAGAGTGGTTGGGGAAAAAAATAATTGAAAAAAAATAGCCAAATACTTCCCAAATGTGGAAAACATTAACTCATAGATCCAGAAAGCTCAAAAACCCCAAATAAGGTAAATACAAAGAAAACACCATCTAGGTACATTATAGTCAAACTGAAGGAAATCTTGAAAGCTGCTAGAGAAAAACAATACAATGTGCATGTGTGTGTGTGTGTGTGCGTGTGTGGCACGTGGGGGACAATGAAACGAATGAAGGATCAGCTTCCAGTCAGAAACAAGGGAGGCCAGACAATGATGAAACATCCTTAAAGGGCCAGCAGAATTGTCACAGAACTCTGGTACTGTCAACCCAGAGTTCTGTGTGTTGGTTTGCAACCTCAGGAGTTCTCTGAGGTGATAACTAAAATTGGCCTCCTGCACACAGAGGCTGAGGAGAGACCACTCCAGACAGCAGGTAGCAGGTTTAGTAAGAAAGGGAACTTACAGACGAGGTTTGTTCTGCGCACCCGCCCACCAGAATCTTAAAAGTTTCTACAGAGGCCTTAACTGGGTGCAACCACATATTCAGTCCAGATGGTCTCAACGCCTTCATCTCTCAAGGCTACATCCTTGAAACTGCCACTCGTATGGAACAACAGGCAGAATTCCAAGGAAGGGAAGGCGGTAAGGAGCCTCCGATTGCCTGGGGTGGGATCATGGGCCACCCAGTGGTCCCCTCCTCCTGATGACTCCCTCCAACACTGTGTCAGCACAACCATCCTTCGGAAATGCAGGCGAGAAAAAGGTCTCTACTTTAATTAACAGTGTTGTGCTAGTATCAATTTCCTCATTTTGATAGTGTACTATGGTTATATAAGAGTCTGTCACTGGGGGAAGTTCGGTGAAGGGTACACCGTAACACAGTACTATTTTTCAAGTTCTTGTGAGTCTAAAATTATTATTTAAAAATTAAAGTTTTTAAAAAATAAAGGTGAAATGAAGACATTTTCATATCAAACAAAAACAGAGAATCTGTTGTCAGTAAACCTGCACTGAAGTAATGTTAAAAGAAGTTTTTTAGGAAAGAAGGAAGAGCACCAGAAATGGTAAATATGTAAATAAATATTAACAACCATATATGCTTTTTTTGTCTTAGTTTCTTTAAAAAATATAACTGTAAAAGTTATAACACTGTATTGTTGGATCTATACCCTTTTTTATATATATGTAATAGCATAAAAAAGAGAAGGTGGGTGGAATTGCAGTGTTGCAAGGTGCTTATATTTTACATGAAATAGTACTATTATACTCTCAGTAGGCCATGGTGTGATCAAAGATACATATTTGATCCTTAGTGCAAACACTAAAAAAACTGCAGAGTTATAGCTAAAAAGATAACAGAACAATTAAAATTGAGTAATAAACCTACACACCTAAAATCCAAAACACGACAATACCAAATGCCGGCAAGGATATCCTGAGCAACAGGAGTCCTCATTCTTTGCTGTAATGCAAAATGTGACAGCCACTTTGGAAGGCATTGGCAGTTTCTCATAAAGTAATGTAGTCTCACCATACAATCCAGCAACTTCTGGGTATTTACCCAGTAAGGTGAAACTATGTCCACAGAAAAACCTATACAAACATTTCCTGCAGGCTTATTCACAAGTGCTAAAAACTGGGAGCAACCAAGATACCCTCACCTGGGGAATAAACAGACCATTGGATATCCATACAATGGAGTACTACTCAGGGATAAGAAGAATGAAGCACTTTTAAGATTCAAGTGAGAACATGGGTGAATCTTAAGTGTATTTTGATAAATGCAAGAAGTCAAACTCAAAAAGCTACATATTGCACGATTCCATACATGCAGCATTCTGGAAAAGGCAAAATTATAAGGACAGAAAATAGCAGTAAGTACAAGGTGTTGGAGGAGGTGTAAATGATAAAAAGAGGACTGACGGGCAGGGGGAATTTTAGGAGGATGGAACTGTTCTATACAGTACCAGGGTAGTCGATGAATGACTATGCATTTGCCAAACCCCACAGACCTACACACGATGAAGAGTAAACATTAATATAAGTAATCTTTGAAAGGAAAAATCGCCTGGATATCAGGAGACCCCAGGATAGACCGCAGACTATGACAAGTAAATTTAGCTATATTATAAATGTCTAAAAAGAGCAGTGGGCAGAGGGTTGGGGGGAGAGCTGG
Organism: Smutsia gigantea; assembly: GCA_032199065.1. Lineage (NCBI taxonomy): Eukaryota > Metazoa > Chordata > Mammalia > Pholidota > Manidae > Smutsia > Smutsia gigantea. The sequence goes on from JAVSCE010003219.1 coordinate 14,331, forward strand.
CCCTTTAAGTTATGTTGGAAAATGGTGTTTTGACTAGAAACTATAATAAGAGTATTAACAAAATGAACCGCATATAAATGCTATACTTCAGTTGGTCAATTGGTTTCTCATTTCTGAATTTCTCAGTTCTAAAACTGTTAAATATACACTGGAATGAGTAAAATGGGTGGTAGATGATGGGTACCAGATTTCTCAGTGTTGGAGAGGGAAATTATAGATAAGCAAAACTGGACTAGAATCAGTTACATCAGTATGAACTGAATATTTATACATATGTAAATATAAACATGTGTGTATATATATACGCACACATAAATACAGATGGATACAGAAATAATTATAGACATGTGTATACATGGATTACTATACATGCATTACCTCATTCTGTCTGCTGAGGGCCTAGAAGCAATGACACCTCAGTAATAAGCACTTCTGGCAGTCAGGTCTTGGTTTCTAAATACCATCCTCCATCAAAGCAGCCAGGGCTCCTTGGAGAAATGGCTGATTCTAGGGTTGGGGCAGGGGAAATACAAGATGAGTCTACAGCATCTAGTAGTACCAGAAAGTAAGAGAGTGCTCAAAAATAAAAGGATGGGGGCACCTGAAAGAACTCTCAATGGCTAAAGAATGAGACAATTTGAGCAATATGTAACATACTACTGGATAACAATCCAAAGTATATATGAGTCCAACTGATACAAATAAATGACTGAATAAACAAATGGGGAGATGAAACAAATATTCCCTACAGAAAAAGTCCAAATAATATATGTAGGATACTCCCCCATAGGTCCCCTGTTGAGTGTAAGCTGATATTAGGGACTCATTTCCAGAGGACAGAATACAGAAGGGGAAAAATAGCAATTTTAAAGAGGAGAAACCTCGCAAACACTCTCTACCTTAACCAAGTGACTTGAGGTTCACATCACTAATGATGTCATGTGATCACCATGCACCAACTAAGATGACATCATGAGAAAGGAACTCCATGAATGGCATTCTTTCCAAAACCCTACAGCCTCAGCCTAATAATGAGAAAAACATCAGACAAACCCAATTATGGGACATTTTATAAAATACCTGATCGTACTCCAAAAAACTTTGTCAAGGTTACAAAAAGCAAAGGCAGACTAAGAAACCGTCACAGATAAGACGAGATTGATGAGATGTGACAACTAAATGCAATGTGGTATCCTGAACAGGAAACTTGAACAGGAAAAGAACATTAATGGAAAAACTGGTGAAATCCAAATACAATATGGTATATTAATAATAACAGTTACAATGTTGGTTTCCTAGTTTTGATGAATATACCATGGTAATCTAATAAATGGTAATGAAACTGTATTTAGAGTTATAGAATCCAATTTCTCTTTGTAAACTTTAGTAAATCGGTAATTATTCCAAAACAAAAAGGTCATTTTTAAAAAGAATACAAAGAAGTTTTTTCAAAACAAGCCCCAAACAACTACAGAATACCTATCACCTTCAAGTGCAAATAGCTACTCACCAAGGTAAATCATATACTGGGCCATAAAACACATTTTAACAAATTTCAAAAGATCAAAATATTATTACGTATATTCTTTGACCTCAATGGAAATAAACTTGAAATCAGTAACAGTGAGATATCCAGAAAAGTCTATATATGTGGAATTAAACAATGCACTCCTAAGTAACTCATGGATCAAAGAATGAACCAAAAGGAAAGTTAGAATATTTTGAACAAAATTCAACACATTCCTGAGAAAACCTTTTAGCAAACTAGGAATGGAAAGGATCTTTCTCAGCTCAATAAAGGGAATCTACAAAAAATCTATAGCTTACAACATATTTAACGAGAAAAGGTTGAATGTTTTCCTCCTAAGACTAGGAACAAAGCAAAGACATCTGCTCTTACTACCTACATTCAACATCTGCACTGGAAGTTCCAGCTAGAGCAGTAAGGCAAGAAAAAGGAACAAAAGGCAACTGAATGGGGAAGGAAAAAGTAAAGCTGTCTGCATTCACAGAAGACATGGTCTTCTAGGGTATAAAATCTGATGGAATCTACATAAAAGCTCTTCTACAAAGTGAGCTTAACTTCAAGGAAAACAACTAATATTTGCTGCCAATCATAAAATTCAAGCTTTCAAGAATAAATTAGAATTTTGAAAAACATGAACTCTCTAGCTTCCTGCTAGTCAAGAATTTTTGTGTTGAGATCAGAGGTAATGCTAACAAATACATGGTAATTTGATGCCATGTAATGAAGTATGTCAACACATGGAAGGTCTGAAAAATTCAGCAAACTAATACTTTCCAAATGATCAGTGCATGAAGTTATAAAATCATGCATGGATAAAACTTCCATCTAAAGTAGAAAAAAAAGGATTTTAATGTAAGAATATGAAAAGTTTTCTGATATTTTTTTCAGATTCCATATTATAAATAGCCTTTAAGAAACAAGCTGAGTTTTTGTATAATTTCAAAAAATACAATACTTTCCTTTTCTTTCTTTCTTTTCTTTCTTTTTGGTATCGTTAATTTACAATCTCTTGAACAACATTATGGTTACTAAACTCCCCCTATTATCAAGTCCCCATCACATACCCCACTACAGCCACTGTCCATCAGCGTAGTAAGATGCTATAGAATCATTACTTGTCTTCTCTATAAATACTGCCTTTCCCGTGTCCCCCACCGCTGCATTACGTGTGTTAATCGTAATGCCCCTTTCCCCCCTTATCCCTCCCTTCCCACCCACCCTCCCCAGTCCCTTTCCCTTTGGTAACTGTTAGTCCATTCTTGGGTTCTGTGAGTCTGCTGCTGTTGTGTTCCTTCAGTTTTTCCATTGTTCTTATACTCCACAGATGAGTGAAATCATTTGATACTTGTCTTTCTCCGCCTGGCTTATTTCACTGAGCATAATACTCTCTAGCTCCATCCATGTTGTTGCAAATGGTAGGATTTGTTTTCTTCTTATGGCTGAATAATATTCCATTGTGTATATGTACCACCTCTTCTTTATCCATTCATCTACTGATGGACACTTAGGTTGCTTCCATTTCTTGCCTATTGTAAATTGTGCTGTGATAAACATAGGAGTGCATATGTCTTTTCCAAACTGCGCTTCTGCATTCTTAGGGTAAATTCCTAGGAGTGGAATTCCTGGGTCAAATGGTATTTCTATTTTGAGTTTTCTGAGGAACCTCCATACTGCCTTCCACAATGGTTGAACTAGCTTACATTCCCACCAGCAGTGTAGGAGGGTTCCCTTTTCTCCACATCCTCGCCAACATTTGTTGTTTGTCTTTTGGATGTTGGTCATCCTAACTGGTGTGAGGTGATATCTCATTGTGGTTTTAATTTGCATTTCTCTGATGATCAGCGATATGGAGCATCTTTTCATGTGCCTGTTAGCCATCTGAATTCTTCTTTGGATAAGTTTTTGTTCAGCTCCTCTGCCCATTTTTTAATTGGCTTATTTGCTTTTTCTTTGTTGAGGTGCGTGAGCTCTTTATATATTTTGGATGTCAACCCCTTATCGGATATGTCATTTATGAATATATTCTCCCATACTGTAGGATGTCTTTTTGTTCTACTGATGGTATAGTGTTCTTTGCTGTACAGAAGCTTTTCAGCTTGATATAGTCCCACTTGTTCATTTTTGCTTTTGTCTCCCTTGCCCAGGGAGATATGTTCAGGAAGAAGTTGCTTATATTTATGTCCAAGAGATTTTTGCCCATGTTTTTTCCTAAGAGTTTTATGGTTTCATGACTTACATTCAGGTGTTTGATCCATTTTGAGTTTACTTTTGTGTATGGGGTTAGACAGTAATCCAGTTTCATTCTCTTACATGTAGCTGTCCAGTTTTGCCAACACCAGCTGTTAATGTTAAAGAGGCTGTCATTTCCCCATTGTATATCCATGGCTCCTTTATCGTACACTAATTGACCATATATGCTTGGGTTTGTATCGGGGCTCTCTATTCTGTTCCACTGGTCTATGGGTCTGTTCTTATGCCAGTACCAAATTGTCTTGATTACTGTGGCTTTGTAGTAGGGCTTGAAGTCAGGGAGCATAATTCCCCCTGCTTTATTCTTCCTTCTCAGGATTGCTTTGGCTATTCAGGGTCTTTTGTCGTTCCATATGAATTTTAGAACTATTTGCTCTAGTTCATTGAAGAATGCTATTGGTATTTTGATAGGGATTGCATTGAATCTATAGATTGCTTTAGGCAGGATGGCCATTTTGACAATATTAATTCTTCCTAGCCAAGAGTATGGGATGAATTTCCACTTATTACTGTCCTCTGTAATTTCTCTTAAGAGTGTCTTGTAGTTTTCAGGGTATAGTCTTTCACTTCCTTGGTTAGGTTTATTCCTAGGTATTTTATTCTTTTTGATGCAACTTTGAATGGAATTGTTTTCCTGATTTCTCTTTCTGCTAGTTCACCATTAGTGTATAGTAATGCAACAGATTTCTATGTATTAATTTTGTATCCCGCAACTTTGCTGAACTCAGATATTAGATATAGTAGTTTTGAAGTGGATTCTTTAGGGTTTTTTATGTACACTATCATGTCATCTGCAAACAGGGACAGTGTGACTTCTTCCTTACCAGTCTGGATGCCTTGTATTTCTTTGTGTTGTCTGACTGCCGTAGCTAGGGCCTCCAGAACTATGTTGAATAGAAGTGGGGAGAGTGGGCATCCTTGTCTTGTTCCCGATCTTAAAGGAAAAGCTTTTAGCTTCTCGCTGTTAAGTATAATGTTGGCTTTGGGTTTGTCATATACGGCCTTTATTATGTTGACTTGCCCTCTATACCCATTTTATTAAGAGTTTTTATCATGAATGGATGTTGAATTTTGTCAAATGCTTTTTCAGCATCTATGGAGATGATCATGTGGTTTTGTCCTTCTTTATGTTGATGTAGTGGATGATGTTGATTGATTTTCAAATGTTGTACCATCCTTGCATCCCTGGGATGAATCCCACTTGATCATGATGGATGATCTTTTTGATGTATTTTTGAATTCGGTTTGCTAATATTTTGTTGAGTATTTTTGCATCTATGTTCATCAGGGATATTGGTCTGTAATTTCTTTTTTTGTGTTGTTTTTGCTTGGTTTTGGCATTAGAGTGATGTTGGCCCCGTAGAATGAGGTTAGGAGTATTCCTTACTCTTCTACTTTTTGGAAAACTTTAAGAAGGATGGGTATTAGGTCTTCATTAAATGTTTGATAAAATTCAGCAGTGAAACAATCTGGTCCAGGCATTTTTTTCTTAGGTAGTTTTTTGATTACCAATTCAATTTCTTTGCTGGTAATTGGCCTATTCAGATTTTCTGTTTCTTCCTGGGTCAGCCTTGGAAGGTTGTATTTTTCTAGAAAGTAGTCCATTTCTTCTAGATTATCCAGTTTGTTAGCATATAATTTTTCATAGTATTCTCTCATAATTCTTTGTATTTCTGGGGTGTCCATAGTGATTTTTCCTTTCTCATTTCTGATTCTGTTTATGTGTGTAGACTCTCTTTTTTTCTTGATAGGTCTCGCTAGGGGTTTATCTATTTTATTTATTTTCTCAAAGAACAAGCTCCTGCTTTCATTCATTCTTTCTATTGTTTTATTCTTCTCAATTTTATTTATTTCTGCTTTAATCTTTATTATGTCCCTCCTTCTACTGACTTTAGGCCTCATTTGTTCTTCCTTTTCTAGTTTCATTAATTGTGAGTTTAGACTGTTCATTTGGAATTGTTCTTCTTTCCTGAGGTAGGCCTGTATTGCAATATATTTCCCTCTTAGCAGGCCTTAATACTTTCCTTTTCTAACTACCTATGTTTAAGGTTGAATTTTCTTCCTATTCTTCAATTAAACATATTGAAATAGATGTAACTGCAGAATCCTGTTGTCTACTATTAAGCCAGACATTAATGAGATGCACAAAAATGTAAATCAATGCCACTCTCTTCACTATTTTTTTTGTTTGGAAAATAGTTATTTTTCTTTAAAAATATGGTAATTATGTTAACTTAATGGCTTTATTATTTTTAATTTATTAATAAACAACACAGTAAATATTAGTAGCTATAACCCACATAAACAAAAGTTAAAGGGGTCTTGAGATCAAAAAGTTTGAGAATCACTGTGCTAGATACTAGAACAATGTCCTGTAGTGGGCAAGAGGATATGGGATCCAACATATAAGTTGAGAGGCTGACTTTGGAAAGGAGTATATAGTCCACCCACAATAAAGACAGGAAATTTGAGTATGTGGGTCCAGATGCTGGTAAGTGAATAGTGGTAGGGACATTACAAGTAATTCACTCACAAGTCAGTGAAGAGAAGGTTCAATGGCTACATTTTAAAGATACTACATACAGAAAGCTCCAGACTGCAACCCATCACCAACCCCTCTAAACCTGAGGAAACATCATTAGAGATGACTGTCAAAGACAAAGGGTATCCTATCTGGATCATCTGAGCTGTTTGTTCAGAGCTTTAAAAGGCTTTGAAAAGTAAAAAAGGAGAAAGAAGAGTGTTCTAAGCATAGGAATTGAGGATCTCAGAAATACAGCTGACCCTTGAACAACACAGGTTTGAACTGCACTGCCACTTTTATGCAGATTTTTTTCAATAAATATACTGGAAAATTTGGAGATATGCAACAATTTGAAAAAATTGCAGATGAACCACATAGTCTAGAAATATTTTAAAAATTAAGAAAAAGATAGGTATGTCATGAATGCATAAAATATATACGCATACTAGTTTATCATTTACTACCATAAAATGTATATAAATCTATAAAAAATTCAAATTTATCAAAACTTACACACTATAGACCATACATGGCACCATTTGCAGGCATGAGAAATGCGAACAGAAAGATGCAATATTAAATCATAACTGCATAAAATTAACTGTAGTATTTACTGAACTACTGAATAATTTCATAGCCACATCCTGTTGCCATTGCAGTGAGCTCAAATGCTGTAAATATCTGCCTAAAATGCCATGTGATGCTAATCACCTCCACATATGCAGTTCCTCTCTCCAGTAAACTGCACATGGAAGTAGAAAGTGATCTTGCATGGTTCTTAAGTATTTTTCACAGTGCTTAGTGCAATACCACAGACCTTAAACACACCACGTGAAGGGCCACCATGTTGGTGGATGTGCTCCCAAGCAAAGGAAAGTCATGGCATTACAAGAAAAAGTTGAACTGCTTGTTACGTACCATGTGCTGAGCTCTGCAGCTGCAGCTGCCCACTTTTTCACAGTAAATGGATTGAGCATAAGGACCATTGTAAAAAAAGAAAAGGAGAAAAAAACAACTTCCAGGAAGATGGCGGTGTGAGCAGGGGGACAGAAATCTCCTCCCAACACTATATTTATCTACGAAAACACAGCAAATACATCTATTCCTAAAAGAGAGACCAGAATACACAAGAAAGCGCACAGTGTGCAGCTACACCCAAGAGGACTCGGCACCCCAAGAGGCGGATAAGATACGGAGTCGTGACCCGGCGGGACCCGAGCACTCCCCCACCCCAGTGCACCGGCGGGAGGAGATGATTCAGAGCCAGGAGGGAGTGGAAGTACACCCCGCGAAGTAGCCAGCCCCGGTGATCTACACGGGGAGCGCTGACCCACATTGCGCAGTGCAGCAGAGATTGGAGAGACAGAGGGGCAGAATCTGAGCGGGGAACGCGCCAGGATGCTTGCAGCCGGCTGCCAGGAAGGAAAAAAAAAAGCGCGCGCTTTCTTCAGCGGTCTTAAAGAGACAGGAGCCCAGCGGAGGAGCCGGATCGCCCCAGCACACTCAGCCCAGCAGGCTGGGAGTCCTGGGGAGTTTCAGACACCTTAGCTGGCGACTGAGGAAGCGTAGCCATACTTAACACTTCTCACTGAGATCAACAGCCTCCTATTCATTCCCACCCCTGCCAGAGTGATAAAGGGCCCTGCGGAGCGGCGCAGTCACAGCTCTGGAATAGTGGGGCAATAGCGCCACCTAGAGCATTCCCACAGAATCTACGTCCGGTGGGCTTTTTTTTTTTGTTTTTTTGTTTTGTTTTGTTTTTTCTTTTGTTTTTGTTTTTTCTTTTCTTTCTTTTTTACTTTTTCTTTCTTTCTTTTTTCTTTTTTCTTTTTTTTCTCTTTTTTTTTCTCTTCTCTTTTTAAAGTCTTAAAGAGCCCAGCTGACATACGTGGCAACTATCAGTGACCAATTCTATAACCATGAAAAGACAGAGGAATGTGGTTCAGACCAAAATCAACCAGACAACCCCAGAGAGGGAGTCTGAAGGGATGGAAATGCACAGTCTTCCTGAAAAAGAATTCAGAATAAAAGTCATAACCATGCTGATGGACCTACAGAGAAATGTGCAAGAGCTGAGGGAGGAAGTGAGGGAACTGAGGAAAGACAATACAGAAATCAGACAAGCAATCGACGGGCTTAACAGCAGAATGGATGAGATGCGAGAGACTGTTAATGGAATAGAAAACAGAGAACAGGAGTACAGAGCAGCTGAGGCAGAGAGAGATAAAAGGATTTCTAGGAATGAAAGAATATTAAGAGAACTGTGTGACCAATCCAAACGGAACAATATTCGCATTATAGGAGTACCAGAGGAAGAAGAGAGAGAAAAAGGGATAGAAAGTGTCTTTGAAGAAATAATTGCTGAAAACTTTCCCTCGCTGGGGAAGAAAGTAGTCTCGCAGTCCACCGAAGCTCATAGATCTCCCAACACAAGGGACCCAAGGAAGACAACACCAAGACACATAATAATTAAGATGGCAAAGATCAAAGATAAAGACAGGGTATTAAAGGCAGCTAGAGAGAGAAAAAAGATCACCTACAAAGGAAAACCCATCAGACTATCATCAGACTTCTCAACAGAAACCTTACAGGCCAGAAGAGAATGGCATGATATATTTAACGTTATGAAACAGAAGGGCCTCGAACCAAGAATATTGTATCCAGCATGATTATCATTTAAATATGATGGAGGATTAAACAATTTCCAGACAAACGAAAGTTGAGAGAGTTTGCCTCTCATAAACCACCACTACAGGATACCTTTAATGGACTGCTCTAGATGGAAGCACACCTAACGCTAAAAAGATGTCACCAGAGAAAATACAATCATAGCAAAGAAAGCAGACCATCCAAATACTAACTAAACGCAAAGAATAAAACACCTATTATATGGACTGAATGCACCAATCAAAAGACACAGAGTAACAGAATGGATAAAAAAGCAAGACCCATCTATATGCTGCCTACAAGAAACTCACCTCAAATCCAAAGATATACACAGACTAAAAGTGAAGGGATGGAAAAAGATATTTCATGCAAACAACAAAGAGAAAAAAGCAGGTGTTGCAGTACTTGTATCAGACAAAATAGACTTCAAAACGAAGAAAGTAGCAAAAGATAAAGAAGGACATTACATAATGATAAAGGGGTCAGTCCAACAAGAAGATATAACCATTATAAATATATATGCACCCAACACAGGAGCGCCAGCATATGTGAGACAAATACTAACAGAATTAAAGGAGGAAATAGACAGCAATGCATTCATCTTAGGAGACTTCAACACACCACTCACTCCAGAGGACAGATCAACCAGACAGAAAATAAGTAAAGACACAGAGGCACTGAACAACACACTAGAACAGATGGACCTAACAGACATCTACAGAACTCTACACCCAAAAGCAACAGGATACACATTCTTCTCAAGTGCACATGGAACATTTTCCAGAATAGACCACATACTAGGCCACAAAAAGAACCTCAGTAATTTCAAAAATATTGAAATCCTACCAACCAACTTCTCAGATCACCAAGGTATAAAACTAGAAATAAATTTTAGAAAGAAATCAAAAAGGCTCACAAATACATGGAGACTTAACAACACTCTCCTAATTAATCAATGGGTTAACGACCAGATCAAAACAGAAATCAAAGAATATATGGAGACTAATGACAACAACAACACAAAGCCACAACTTCTGTGGGACGCAGCAAAGGCAGTTCTAAGAGGAAAGTATATTGCAATCCAGGCCTATTTAAAGAAGGAAGAACATTCCCAAATGAATAGTCTAAAGACACAATTACTGAAATTGGAAAAAGAAGAACAAATGAGGCCCAAAGTCACCAGAAGGAGGGACATAATAAAGATTAGAGAAGAAATAAATAAAATTGAGAAGAATAAAACAATAGAAAAAATCAATAAAACCAAGAGCTGGTTCTTTGAAAAAATAAACAAAATAGATAAACCCCTAGCCAGACTCATTAAGAGAAAAAGAGAATCTACACACATAAACACAATCAGAAATGAGAAAGGAAAAATCACGACGGACCCCACAGAAATACAAAGAATCATAAGAGAATATTATGAGAATCTATATGCTAACAAGCTGGAAAACATAGAAGAAATGGACAACTTCTTAGAAAAATACAACCTTCCAAGACTGACCAAGCAAGAAACAGAAAAACTAAACAGACCAATCACCAGCGACGAAATCGAATTGGTAATCAAAAAACTACCCAAGAACAAAACCCCCGGGCCTGATGGATTCACCTCTGAATTCTACCAGACATATAGAGAAGAAATAACACCGATTCTCCTTAAAGTTTTCCAAAAAATAGAAGAGGAGGGAATACTTCCAAACTCATTCTATGAAGCCAGCATCACTCTAATACCAAAACCGGGCAAAGACCTCACCAAAAAAGAAAATTACAGACCAATATCCCTGATGAACGTAGATGCAAAAATACTCAACAAAATATTAGCAAACCGAATTCAAAAATACATCAAGAGGATCATACACCATGATCAAGTGGGATTCATCCCAGGGATGCAAGGATGGTACAACATTCGAAAATCCATCAACATCATCCACCACATCAACAAAAAGAAGAACAAAAACCACATGATCATCTCCATAGATGCTGAAAAAGCATTTGACAAAATTCAGCATCCATTCCTGATTAAAACTCTCATCAAAATGGGTATAGAGGGCACGTACCTCAACATCATAAAGGCTATATATGACAAACCCACAGCTAACATCATACTTAACGGCGAGACGCTGAAAGCTTTTCATCTAAGATCCGGAACAAGACAAGGATGCCCACTCTCTCCACTGTTATTCAACATAGTACTGGAGGTCCTAGCCACAGCAATCAGACAAAACAAAGACATACAAGGCATCCAGATTGGTAAAGAAGAAGTCAAATTGTCACTATTTGCAGATGACATGATACTGTACATAAAAAACCCTAAAGATTCCATTCCAAAACTACTAGAACTAATATCTGAATTCAGCAAAGTTGCAGGATACAAAATTAACACACAGAAATCTGTTGCTTTCCTATACACTAATGATGAACTAACAGAAAGAGAAATCAGAAAAACAATTCCATTCACAATTGCATCAAAAAGAATAAAATACCTAGGAATAAACCTAACGAAGGAAGTGAAAGACCTGTACTCTGAAAACTACAAGACACTCCTAAGAGAAATTAAAGAGGACACTAACAAATGGAAATGCATCCCATGCTCTTGGCTAGGAAGAATAAATATTGTCAAAATGGCTATACTACCTAAAGCAATCTACAGATTCAATGCAATCCCTATCAAACTACCAACAGCTTTCTTCAATGAACTGGAACAAATAATTCTAAAATTCATATGGAACCACAAAAGACCCCGAATAGCCAAAGCAATCCTGAGAAGGAGGAATAAAACAGGGGGAATTACACTCCCTGACTTCAAGCTCTACTACAAAGCCACAGTAATCAAGACAATTTGGTATTGGCACAAAAACAGACCCACAGACCAGTGGAACAGAATAGAAAATCCAAACATTAACCCAAACATATACAGTCAATTAATATTTGATAAAAGTGCCTTGGATATACAATGGGGAGATGACAGCCTCTTCAGCAGCTGGTGTTGGAAAAACTGGACAGCTACATGTAAGAGAATGAAACTGGACTACTGTCTAGCCCCATACACAAAGGTAAACTCAAGGTGGATCAAAGACTTGAATGTAAGTCATGAAACCATAAAACTCTTAGAAAAAAACATAGGCAAAAATCTCTTGGACATAAACATGAGCAACTTCTTCATGAACATATCTCCCCGGGCAAGGGAAACAAAAGCAAAAATGAACAAGTGGGACTATATCAAGCTGAAAAGCTTCTGTACAGCAAAGGACACCATCAGTAGAACAAAAAGACATCCTACAGTATGGGAGAATATATTCATAAAAAAACGTATCTGATAAAGGGTTGACATCCAAAATATATAAAGAACTCATGCACCTTAACAAACAGAAAGCAAATAATCCAATTAAGAAATGGGCAGAGGACATGAATAGACACTTCTCCAAAGAAGAAATTCAGATGGCCAACAGGCACATGAAAGATGCTCCACATCGCTAATCATCAGAGAAATGCAGATTAAAACCACAATGAGATATCACCTCACACCAGTGAGGATGGCCAACATCCAAAACACAAACAACAACAAATGTTGGCGAGGATGTGGAGAAAAGGGAACCCTCCTACGCTGCTGGTGGGACTGCAAATTAGTTCAACCATTGTGGAAAGCAGTATGGAGGTTCCTCAAAAAACTCAAAATAGAAATACCATTTGACCCAGGAATTCCACTCCTAGGAATTTACCCTAAGAATGCAGCAGCCCAGTTTGAAAAGGACAGATGCACCCCTATGTTTATTGCAGCACTATTTACAATAGCCAAGAAATGGAAGCAACCTAAGTGTCCATCAGTAGATGAATGGATAAAGAAGAGGTGGTACATATACACAATGGAATATTATTCAGCCATAAGAAGAAAACAATTCCTACCATTTGCAACAACATGGATGGAGCTAGAGGGTATTATGCTCAGTGAAATAAGCCAAGCCGAAAAAGACAAGTATCAAATGATTTCACTCATATGTGGAGTATAATAACTACGAAAAAATACTGAAGGAACAAAACAGCAGCAGACTCACAGAACCCAAGAATGGACTAATAGTTACTAAAGGGAAAGGGACTGGGGAAAATGGGCGGGAAGGGAGGGATAAGAGGGAAAAGGGGGCATTACGATTAGCAGATGTAATGTTGGGGGGGCACGGGGAGGGCAGTAAAACTCAGAGACGACAAGTAGTGATTCTATAGCATCTCACTACGCTGATGGACAGTGACTGTAATGGGGTTGGTGGGGGGGACCTGATGAAGGGGTAGTTTTATAACTGTAATATTGCACATGTAATTGTAGATTAATGATAATAAAATAAATTATATTAAAAAAAAGGAAAGGAAATCCATGAAATCATTGCTGCAGCTATGCTAAGAGGTGCAAAAGCCTTGCACTTTTTGCAAAATGCCTTTTGGTCTCATATTGAATATGCAGCTTTTATATGCATGCAGAATTACTCTAAGGCATACCTACAGACTTTAATTAAAACAATTCAGGAAAAGCAGTCATTATATGAAAGTTTAAAGTAAAAGGAAGGTCAGGGTTCTCAAGTTGGAGAATTTAATGCCAGAAAAGTATGGTTTGATAATTTTAGAAAGAGGTTCGGCTTAAAAAATGTCAAGATAGCAGAAGCTGCAGCTCCTGCTAAGAGGCAGCAGATGAGTTCCCAGATGCCATTAAGAAAATCACTGAGGAGAAAGGATATCTCCCTAAACAGTTTTAACACAGACACAAGTGCCCTATTCTGGGGGGAGAAAATGCCACTTTTGAATAAGGAAGAGAAGTGAGCACCAGAATTTAAGGCAAGAAGTGAGAGGTTTTTTGTTTTGTGCAAAAGCAGTTGGGCTTATGATTAGGCTGCCCTTATCTACACAGCTGCTGACCCCCAAACCTTGAAGGAAAAAGACAAACACCAGCTGCCAGTTTTTTGGTCGTGCCATAAGAACACCTGGATGAGAACCCTTTTCCCAGATTGGTTCCATCAGTGTTTTTCCCTGAATTCAGGAAGTTCCTTGCCAGTAAGGGACTGCCTTTTAACATTCTTTTCTTATTGGACAATGCCTCCAGCCACCCAGAACCCCATGAGTTCAACACCAAAGGTGTCGACATGGTTTACTTCCCCCAAACACAGCATCTTCAATTCAGTCTCTAGATCCAGGGGTCATAAGGACCGTTGAGGCCCACTGCACATGGTGCTCTATGAAAAGGACTGTCAGTGCCATGGAAGAGAACCCCAACAGAGAGACACCATGAAGGTCTGGAAGGATCACATCACTGAAGAGGCCATCCCTGTTAGAGAAAGAGCTGCGAAAGCCATCAAGCCTAAAACAATAATTTCCTGCTGGAAAATTTCCTGTTTCCAGATGTTGTGCATGACTTCAAGGATTTACGACAGAGCCAATCAAAGAAATCATGTAAGGCATATGGATATGGCAAAAAAGGAAGGAGGGTGAAGGGTTTCAAGGTATGGCCCTTGGAAAAATCCAAGAGCTAAAGTCCACACCAGAGGAATGAACAGATGACTTGATGGAGACCAGTGCCTCTGCACCAGTGCCAGACAAGGAGGAAGAAGACACAGGAGAAGCAGGGCCAAAGCACAAACTGACAACATGCAATCTAGCAGAAGGGTTCCAATGATTTGAGACTGCTTCTGATCTCTTTATGCTACGGTCCCTTCTACGGTATTGGCACTGAAACTAAAGCAAATGGGGGACGGAGGATTGGTGCCAGAGAGAAACACTTTTAGAGAAATGAAGTCAAAAAAGTCAGACAGAAATTATGACATATTTCCACAGTTACACCACGGGTACCTGCCTCCCCCTCTCCCTCCCCCCACTCTTCCACCTCTGCCACCCCTGAGACGGCAAGCCCACCCCTCCTCCTACTCCTCCTCGGCCTGCTCAAAATGAAGTTCACGAGGATGAAGACCGTTACAGAGATTCACTTCCACTTAATGAAAAATAAATCACCGTGCTGTACAATTAATGAACATACCTAGTATGTATGTGCAAGAGTGTCTTCCTGTAAAAATCTAACTGTACAGCAAGACGTGTACAGGATGCTTTTGTGTCACCTCCCTCATCACCTAAGGATTTGCTGTATGGAACACTGTGTGCAAGATTTGTATGGAAGTGGGTAGACTGTCCTTACATACACATAAGGTGAGTAAACAGAAAACAAGTTTATGGCATCAATATATACAGTACAGTACTGTAGATGTATTTTCTCTTACGATTTTCTTAAAAACATTTTTTCTCTAGCTTACTTTATTGTAAGAAAACAGTATATAGTACACATACAAAATACGTGTTGACTGTTTATGTTATTGATAAGGCTTCTGGTCAATACTAGGCCATTAGTAGTTAAGCTTCCGGAAAGTCAAAAGTTATACATGGATTTCAGTGCCCCTAACCCAAGTGTGGTTCAAGGGTCAACTGTAGAAGAAACAATCTGCATATTATTAACCTTATGATTAGAGCAAAGAAATGAGGCAGAATGTAGAATGATTTAAGAATAGTTAGAGGTTAGTGTCAGATGGAAGAGAAAACAAAAATGTAAGAAATACTCAGGCTTACCTATCCACTCCATCCCAGCGATATCCGGGCCAAATATTGAATCTGTTAGGAGGTGGTGCTGGGCCACTGTAGCGAGGGCTCACTAATGAGAGAGAGAATAGAAGTTAGTGACCTGTGTAATTCAATTCAGAGCTGGGTGGGAGAGGGAAAAAAATGTATAGAGATCTCTATTGAATTGAACCAAAATTCCCAAATAGAAGGAACTAAAATTGTACAGGAAAGCCTTCTTTGCATAGAGCTATGTATCATCATCCGAATGATTCTCTCTCTTCACATAAGTCACCTCTGTCTCTGATGATTTCCAGAGGGCTCACCTTTCTTATTCTTATTCTCCTTGGCCTTGTTCTTCTTGATAAAGTTGGCCATGGGGTCCCCCTCTCTTTCTTGCTCTCTCAGCATCCGGTCCAGATCTTCATCATCAATGTAGCGGGCCAGGGGCTTCTGCATTTCCTTTATCGCATCCTCCACATTTTGTTGCTGCAGCCGGCTCTGGGCAAGCCTGGCAAAAAGAGCCAAGAGTTATGCCTATCCTGCTGAACATTTCCACTCCTACACTGGGATGGGCCATACCGCTACATTTGCAGAAGTGCCTCTTTCTAGCACAATACATGGATTTCAGCAGCCTTGGTCAAATACTTAAAAGAACAAAATTCCTAGAATGCCAACTGTAAGTGTGGAATATGTCAGTTTCTTAGGAAGGAGATAGCGTGCCCTGAAATTTCCCATTCCAGCTCTGAAGGCAGAATAATGAACTAACTGGTCAGAAGAGTAGAAATGACTACCTCCAGTCACTGCAGTCTTGTTTTGTTTCAGTGGTTCTCTTACCCTTTACCCCACTGGGCATACAGCTCATCTCTCTCCGACTCTTTCTCTGCTTTTCTCCTTTGCTCTAAACGTTCCAGTTTCAAATTCCTCTTTCTACCAGACTTATCTCGAAATATGGTTTCAGCATACTGGAATTCAGCTGCAAAGGAAAATTGTATTTTTTAAAGATAAACACCAGTCATCAATTTCAGAAATAACATTCTAACAACTGAAACCAACCACTTGGGATTCTGATGCTGGATAAGAACTTCTGCAGCCAGACTACAAAGAACTCCTGCCAATATCTAAATACATTTTGGCGATGACCCTGAAATCTAACATGTTTGAGGAAGGAAGAGAACCACTTGGACCCACTGAAAAGTTAAAATAATGCATAAAACGAAGCTGACATTTGATCGCAATTAAAAGTTTAAAATTTCGCTACAATAAACTACATTTTTTTTTAAATGAGCCTCGACAGGTCTCTGCACTTCCACATGTTTACCTTCAAATGCCATTTCTTGGTCCCGTTTCTTGAGTTCCTGCTGTTCTTGCTGTATGTCATATAACACCAAGCCGGTTTTAGCCCCAGAATACATGTGTGTGGCCTGTGGAATGGAAAGGGGGACATCCAACGTTAATGAGACAATCGCAGCAGGAGGCTCCATGGGTAGACACAGTTAGTGCATTTTTGTGTGATGGTCAGCAATACGCAAACCAAAAACTCCAACTTTATATTCTCATTACCAACCACAGGGTTCACAAAATAGAAAAGAAGAAATAAAATGAATTTCATGGAAAATTAGTAATACTATCATGTCTAAGAATAAACAGAAACATAAGCCCACAAGATATTAAAGGAAAGGCTACCATCTTTATTTCTGACCTTTCAGCATATAAACTGCACACATGAAGACTCACTCTCAGGTCACCTGATCAGAAACCTCTATCAAGCTCTAAGCCCTACAGTAAAGACACACACTTAAAAAGTATTCCATTTAAAATACAAACTTAAGCAAACCTTAGACTCTTTAACTGCGGATATATTTCAGGATGATGACAAGATACAACCAAATCAAAACTTTTTTACTGAACTCCACCTGTATCAATATAACAAACCAACCCAAATGGAGTATACTGTATATCCTGATATCCTTAAGCAATGTGCTAAACATGATTAATATTATTCAGGGACTAAAGAGATGCTAAAATGTCAAAGTGTCCCGTTGAAACACAAACCTAACTTTGTCCTCCAAAAGAGAACCCTGCTTCCTATGTTAGGGACAGGGGACAGGCTGCCCTTCCCTGCCAGAACCCCATGGGCTACAGAGGAGACTCACCTGAGAAGTCTGTGTGGCAGGAAAGATGCACACCACAGACTGTATCACTGTTTTTTAACCAACTCACTCACTGGAGTGAAATTACTAGTTCTGGTATTATTTATGACACGATTACACTAACTTATTTTTCACAACAACTTATGACGTATCTACTACTATTATCCACATTTTATAGATGAAGAAGCTGAACCTTAGAGATATTACATATCTTGCTCAAATCTCACAGACGGTAAGTAGAAGTAGGATTCGAACATGTCATCTGTTTGACAGATTTTTAATCCTAACTCCACTCTGTAAACTACAGTTCTCAGTTTATTCATAAGAAAATAGAGAGTTTTTCTCTATTAAAACGAGATTTGTAGAATAGAGAGGCTATAAGGACAGAAGCTACTTAGGAAACCTGGTATTTGCAAGTTCATCTGGGTTAAAGGCAGTCTTGCCCTCAGAAGGAAGGAAAGAGCTCTAGAGGTCCTCTGAATTAGATTACTATACTACCAAGAGCTGCTTCCTCCTCCTCTGGCTTGTGACATGCACAGAGTTAAAAGACAGAAGTCACTCTAGGAGAATGACATGGTTCCTAACAAGTCCTACCTTCTTTCCTGGAGGCTGATTCCTTCGAGGTGGAGACAGATCAGAATCGGATGATCCAGCCCTCTGTTTCCTCCTTGGTGGGGAGAGGTCAGAATCAGAGGTCTGGCGCCTAGGTCTATTCCGTGGAGGTGACAGATCTGAATCAGAGACTTTCCGACTGTCACTGGGGTAAGAAGAGTCCAACATGTGACTCTGATGTCTCCGAGGTGAAGAGCTTGTATGAAATGCCCTATGGCTGGGGGAAGACCCTAGAAATTAAAGATTAAAGTCTTTAATCCCCTTGGCAGAATCTAATAAAAGACCTTACCAGGCTATGTTCAGTATTCATTTAGTCCTCCTATGAAGAACTATCACTAACCTAATATATACAAGTTCGGATGACATGGGAGAACAGTGAAGTCAGAGACAACTTTTAAAACTAACACACAGGATGTGAGGTCCTACTCCCAAGTTACCACTGACTGTGACTAGTATGTGAGATCTCAACATACTCATCTAGGTCATATTTATCCACACACAGAATGTGCAAAACAACATGCACTCAGATCTCAGTGGTATGGTGAAAATTAAAACTACCAAAAATATATTCTGATGTCCTCAGACTAAGGACAACAATGTATTTAAATTTAAAAATTGAAACAGTACCTAGGGACAAAAGATGGAGCAAATTTCAGCTTCAACAGGCCTGAGTTGAAGGCATAAGCATCACAGACCACCTTCCAAAGAAGCAGTCTGCAGTATCTATCAAGTCTTTAAAACACACACCTCTCTAACCCAGTAAATCAATTTCTACTTAATTTCTTAGAAAACACATCCAGAAGTTCTTAAATTTACAAGAAAGCTACCTAGAAGTAGATAAAGAAATAATTTAGAATGGGGCAGCAGCTTATGTACAAGGATGTTCATTATAAAATTACAAAAGCAAAAATACAAAAATACCTAAAATATGTAATATAAAGGAAATGCTTAAGTAAATTTATGTACTGGAACACCAATAAAAATCATATCAACAAAGAGTTATTTTTATGACATGGGAAAGATAATGATAAATGAAAAAAACAGAGAAGAGTAGACATGCAGTATGTATATACTGCATAAGCAGAGCTCAAGCACATCAAAAATGAATAGAAAAAAACAACAAAAAGAATACTGACTATACGACTTCTGGGAAGATGGCGGTGTGAGCAGGGTGCCAGAAATCTCCTCCCAACACTATATTTGTCTACGAAAACACAGCAAATACATCTATTCCTAAAAGAGAGACGAGAATACACGGGAAAGCGCACAGCGTGCAGCTACACCCGAGAGGACTCGGCACCCCAAGAGGCGGGTAAGATACGGAGCCGCGACCCGGCGGGACCCGAGCCCTCCCCCACCCCAGCGCACCGGCGGGAGGAGAGGATTCAGAGCCGGGAGGGAGTGGAAGTGCACCCCGCGAAGTAGCCAGCCCCGGTGATCTGCGCGGGGAGCGCTGACCCACATTGCGCAGTGCAGCGGAGATTGGAGAGACAGAGGGGCAGGATCTGAGCGGGGAACGCGCCAGGGTGCTTGCAGCCGGCTCCGGGAAGGAAAAAAAAAGTGCGCGCTTTCTTCAGCGGTCTTAAAGAGACAGGAGCCCAGCGGAGGAGCCGGATCGCCCCAGCACACTCAGCCCAGCAGGCTGGGAGTCCTGGGGAGTTTCAGACGCCTTAGCTGGCGACTGAGGAAGCGTAGCCATACTTAACACTTCTCACTGAGATCAACAGCCTCCTATTCGTTCCCACCCCTGCCAGAGCGATAAAGGGCCCTGCGGAGCGGCGCAGTCACAGCTGTGGAATAGTGGGCCAACAGCGCCACCTAGAGCATTCCCACAGAATCTACGTCTGGTGGGCATTTTTTTTTGTTTTTCTGGTTTTGTTTTGTTTTTGTTTTTTCTTTTCTTTCTTTTTTTCTTTCTTTCTTTCTTTCTTTCTTTCTTTCTTTTTTTTTCTTCTCTTTTTAAAGTCTTAAAGAGCCCAGCTGACATACGTGGCAACTATCAGTGACCAATTCTATAGCCATGAAAGACAGAGGAATATGGTTCAGACCAAAATCAACCAGACAACCCCAGAGAGGGAGTCTGAAGGGATGGAAATGCACAGTCTTCCTGAAAAAGAATTCAGAATAAAAGTCATAACCATGCTGATGGACCTACAGAGAAATGTGCAAGAGCTGAGGGAGGAAGTGAGGGAACTGACGAAAGACAATGCAGAAATCAGACAAGCGATCGACGGGCTTAACAGCAGAATGGATGAGATGCAAGAGACTGTTAATGGAATAGAAAACAGAGAACAGGAGTACAGAGCAGCTGAGGCAGAGAGATAAAAGGATTTCTAGGAATGAAAGAATATTAAGAGAACTGTGTGACCAATCCAAACGGAACAATATTCGCATTATAGGAGTACCAGAGGAAGAAGAGAGAGAAAAAGGGATAGAAAGTGTCTTTGAAGAAATAATTGCTGAAAACTTTCCCTCGCTGGGGAAGGAAGTAGTCTCGCAGTCCACCGAAGCTCATAGATCTCCCAACACAAGGGACCCAAGGAAGACAACACCAAGACACATAATAATTAAGATGGCAAAGATCAAAGATAAAGACAGAGTATTAAAGGCAGCTAGAGAGAGAAAAAGATCACCTACAAAGGAAAACCCATCAGACTATCATCAGACTTCTCAACAGAAACCTTACAGGCCAGAAGAGAATGGCATGATATATTTAACGTTATGAAACAGAAGGGCCTCGAACCAAGAATATTGTATCCAGCACGATTATCATTTAAATATGATGGAGGGATTAAACAATTTCCAGACAAACGAAAGTTGAGAGAGTTTGCCTCTCATAAACCACCACTACAGGATATCTTAAATGGACTGCTCTAGATGGAGGCACACCTAAGGCTAAAAAGATGTCACCAGAGAAAATAAAATCATAGCAAAGAAAGCAGACCATCCAAATACTAACTAAAGGCAAAGAATAAAACACCTATTATAGAAAGAATGGAGGAGGAGGAATAAGAAGGGAGAGAAATAAAGAAACATCAGACTGTGTTTACAATAACTTAACAAGAAAGTTAAGTTAGATTGTTAGATAGTAAAGAAGCAACCCTTGAACCCTTGGTAACCACGAATCTAAAGCCAGCAATGGCAATAAGTACATACCTATCAATAATCACCCTAAATGTAAATGGACTGAATGCACCAATCAAAAGACACAGAGTAACAGAATGGATAAAAAAGCAAGACCCATCTATATGCTGCCTACAAGAAACTCACCTCAAATCCAAAGATATACACAGACTAAAAGTGAAGGGATGGAAAAAGATATTTCATGCAAACAACAAAGAGAAAAAAGCAGGTGTTGCAGTACTTGTATCAGACAAAATAGACTTCAAAACGAAGAAAGTAGCAAAAGATAAAGAAGGACATTACATAATGATAAAGGGGTCAGTCCAACAAGAAGATATAACCATTATAAATATATATGCACCCAACACAGGAGCGCCAGCATATGTGAGACAAATACTAACAGAATTAAAGGAGGAAATAGACAGCAATGCATTCATCTTAGGAGACTTCAACACACCACTCACTCCAGAGGACAGATCAACCAGACAGAAAATAAGTAAAGACACAGAGGCACTGAACAACACACTAGAACAGATGGACCTAACAGACATCTACAGAACTCTACACCCAAAAGCAACAGGATACACATTCTTCTCAAGTGCACATGGAACATTTTCCAGAATAGACCACATACTAGGCCACAAAAAGAACCTCAGTAATTTCAAAAATATTGAAATCCTACCAACCAACTTCTCAGATCACCAAGGTATAAACTAGAAATAAATTTTAGAAAGAAATCAAAAAGGCTCACAAATACATGGAGACTTAACAACACTCCTAATTAATCAATGGGTTAACGACCAAATCAAAACAGAAATCAAAGAATATATGGAGACTAATGACAACAACAACACAAAGCCACAACTTCTGTGGGACGCAGCAAAGGCAGTTCTAAGAGGAAAGTATATTGCAATCCAGGCCTATTTAAAGAAGGAAGAACATTCCCAAATGAATAGTCTAAAGACACAATTACTGAAATTGGAAAAAGAAGAACAAATGAGGCCCAAAGTCACCAGAAGGAGGGACATAATAAAGATTAGAGAAGAAATAAATAAAATTGAGAAGAATAAAACAATTGAAAAAATCAATAAAACCAGAGCTGGTTCTTTGAAAAAATAAACAAAATAGATAAACCCCTAGCCAGACTCATTAAGAGGAAAAGAGAATCTACACACATAAACACAATCAGAAATGAGAAAGGAAAAATCACGACGGACCCTACAGAAATACAAAGAATCATAAGAGAATATTATGAGAATCTATATGCTAACAAGCTGGAAAACATAGAAGAAATGGACAACTTCTTAGAAAAATACAACCTTCCAAGACTGACCAAGCAAGAAACAGAAAAACTAAACAGACCAATCACCAGCGATGAAATCGAATTGGTAATCAAAAAACTACCCAAGAACAAAACCCCCGGGCCTGATGGATTCACCTCTCAATTCTACCAGACATATAGAGAAGAAATAACACCGATTCTCCTTAAAGTTTTCCAAAAAATAGAAGAGGTGCGAATACTTCCAAACTCATTCTATGAAGCCAGCATCACTCTAATACCAAAGCCGGGCAAAGACCTCACCAAAAAAGAAAATTACAGACCAATAAATCTGATGAACGTAGATGCAAAAATACTCAACAAAATATTAGCAAACCAAATTCAAAAATACATCAAGAGGATCATACACCATGATCAAGTGGGATTCATCCCAGGGATGCAAGGATGGTACAACATTCGAAAATCCATCAACATCATCCACCACATCAACAAAAAGAACAAAAACCACATGATCATCTCCATAGATGCTGCAAAAGCATTTGACAAAATTCAGCATCCATTCCTGATAAAAACTCTCAACAAAATGGGTATAGACGGCAAGTACGTCAACATCATAAAGGCTATATATGACAAACCCACAGCTAACATCATACTTAACGGCGGGATGCTGAAAGCTTTTCATCTAAGATCGGGAAGAAGACAGGGATGCCTACTCTCTCCACTGTTATTCAACATAGTACTGGAGGTCCTAGCCACAGCAATCAGACAAAACAAAGACATACAAGGCATCCAGATTGGTAAAGAAGAAGTCAAATTGTCACTATTTGCAGATGACATGATACTGTACATAAAAAACCTAAAGATTCCATTCCAAAACTACTAGAACTAATATCTGAATTCAGCAAAGTTGCAGGATACAAATTTAACACACAGAAATCTGTTGCTTTCCTATACACTAACGATGAACTAACAGAAAGAAATCAGAAAAACAATTCCATTCACAATTGCATCAAAAAGAATAAAATACCTAGGAATAAACCTAACGAAGGAAGTGAAAGACCTGTACTCTGACAACTACAAGACACTCCTAAGAGAAATTAAAGAGGACACTAACAAATGGAAATGCATCCCATGGCTCTTGGCTAGGAAGAATAAATATTGTCAAAATGGCTATACTACCTAAAGCAATCTACAGATTCAATGCAATCCCTATCAAACTACCAACAGCTTTCTTCAATGAACTGGAACAAATAATTCTAAAATTCATATGGAACCACAAAAGACCCGAATAGCCAAAGCAATCCTGAGAAGGAGGAATAAAACAGGGGGAATTACACTCCCTGACTTCAAGCTCTACTACAAAACCACAGTAATCAAGACAATTTGGTATTGGCACAAAAACAGACCCACAGACCAGTGGAACAGAATAGAAAATCCAAACATTAACCCAAACATATACAGTCAATTAATATTTGATAAAGTGCCTTGGATATACAATGGGGAGATGACAGCCTCTTCAGCAGCTGGTGTTGGAAAAACTGGACAGCTACATGTAAGAGAATGAAACTGGACTACTGTCTAGCCCCATACACAAAGGTAAACTCAAGGTGGATCAAAGACTTGAATGTAAGCCATGAAACCATAAAACTCTTAGAAAAAAACATAGGCAAAAATCTCCTGGACATAAACATGAGCAACTTCTTCATGAACATATCTCCCCGGGCAAGGGAAACAAAGCAAAAATGAACAAGTGGGACTATATCAAGCTGCAAAGCTTCTGTACAGCAAAGGACACCATCAGTAGAACAAAAAGACATCCTACAGTATGGGAGAATATATTCATAAAAAACGTATCTGATAAAGGGTTGACATCAAAAATATATAAAGAACTCATGCACCTTAACAAACAGAAAGCAAATAATCCAATTAAGAAATGGGCAGAGGACATGAATAGACACTTCTCCAAAGAAGAAATTCAGATTCATCAGGCACATGAAAAGATGCTCCACATCACTAATCATCAGAGAAATGCAGATTAAAACCACAGTGAGATACCACCTCACACCAGTGAGGATGGCCAATATCCAAAACACAAACAACAGCAAATGTTGGCGAGGATGTGGAGAAAAGGAACCCTCCTAC